>CM040923.1:14128553-14138553 GCA_023029165.1 Gobiocypris rarus
TGTCACAGCAGCCGTCGAGCAAACGCGCAGAGTAACATCATAACATCATTTTAAACACACTCAAATGTATCTAATATGATAAACAGAGCTGCGTTACCTCATACTCATGACCGGAAAAGCAGAAATGGCTCAGGCGACTGTGTGCCGTCATAATAAAAGTCCCGCTGCTCGCGAGGCGTCTGTTTCGTAACAATCACTCCGGCGGCCTTACTCAGCTCCCGCAACACTCGGTGCTGCTCTGCTTCATACTACAGTAACGTTAATAACCACATCCAAGAGATATATGAAATACACATGGCTTTAAGTTTTTCAGGTGGGTCTAACATAGGTTAGTATCCAGGTACAATTACAAATTTGTATATTACAAATTTAAAATAACACTGGATAGTCTTCGTTGTAAAAATGCAATACAGATTAATGCTTATAATTAAAGTTACAAAAGTTATTCTGCCAAGAGCAGAGAGTGATTTTCTTTGTATTTTGTTCTTTGATTAACATGACAGATTGCAGCAGGAATATTAGGCAGATGTCACTTTAATTTTATGCAAGGATCCAATATACTGCTACACAACATGCGTTTTCTCTCAACTATTTACGTTCCAAAACTGTTTGGAATCTGAATATTCGTCAAGATGGGGATTTTGACATCATTTTGTCTTTACCATTTGAGATCAGTTAGATGCTCGTTTTTGTACTTGCGATACACAAGCTGTGGGTTTGAAAACCTGCGGGAATTAGTAAAATGATGCGCCATACAAGCACTACTTAACCAGTGCGAATGAGTCAAGTGAGTGAGAGGAGGCGGGTGTGTGTCACTTCGCCAACGAAGAGAAGAGAGCGAGAAAGCACAGCCTACATTATTGTCTGTGCCTCTGGCAAGAAAACCAAGAATGGGAAAACGTCTGATTCCGGTCTCTGGCTGGTCGGTCGGTGCATCTCTATTTATTAATCTTGTGGTGTTGGAGAGAATGACGGGCAATGTTGCTTGGTCGCACTAGTCTGATTCTTGTCTGGCTATCACCAGACGAAGCTCAATCTTTTAAGATTGACCATTGGTCTGGGGAGTCTGCTCTGTATTTTCTACTGCACAAGAGGTGTGATCAACGAGCATAATTCAAATGACTCTGAACGCAATTGGATAGTCCTTCAACCAATCAGACCACAAGAGGTGTGATCAACGAGCATAATTCAAATGACTCTGAACGCAATTGGATAGTCCTTCAACCAATCAGACCACAAGAGGTGTGATCAACGGGCATCGATCCATCCCTCTCTATCTGTAATTGTGTTAAATCCACCAATAGGGTAGATAAGCCAGTCTGTGATTGGTTCTCGCAAAAGTGTGACAGAAGCAGGATAAATGAATGTACAGGTTTCCAGCCTGAGCTGCAGGGCGAAATCAAATCACCGGCAGATCAGGTGGGGTTTACCCAGTCTAGTCTGATTCATCATTCACTGGCAAAACGAGGTGTGTTAGCTTTTGGTTTAATTTTAGCTTTAGCTTTATTCATCATTAACAGTTTGTAAAATGCATACAAACGAATTATCATCAACAACATCAAAACACAATTATGCTCAATGCTAGTTAGCTTCTACTGTGATTGTATAATTTGCACGGCCTCAACTCAGAAAGTCTGAGAAGAGTTGCCCACTCATTATTACGACATTGTTGTGGCCGCTCCACATAAATATGATCCTTTAGAGTGCAGTAATATTTCAAATCAGTCTCTTATGAGGTTCAGTTTTGGTTCCGATGGCGCATATGTAGGCGGTAGACAGCGAAGTAGCTCACTTGGTTTCAGAATAGCGCTAAAGCGTAGGCGTTAACCTCGGTTCTGTGGAGTTGTTAACACTCAGACAGGAAGATGGCATGTACACGTTCACAATGCCGCCCATCCTCTCACTCTTATGGAGGATGAGTCAGGGCCGAGTGGGAGAGCATTACTCAAGTCCTGTACCCTCGCACACACACACAGGCATTGCGACGGGTATCTTCGCCAGAGCCGAGGTGTGTGATTGGCTTTCAGACGGGGTGATGAGTGCTCCTGTAGTTCAGTTAGCTACAGAGTGCCTCTCTCGGGTCCAGCTTCATCAAGGCCTCTGACACAGCCGTTGGGCTGCCGTAATGGCCGCTGCTAGCCTTCAGCTCTACTCTAACCCATTTTCATTTAGGAAAAGGTCGTCTGTGTGTGGCTCCGGCTGTTAAATTAGACTGTATTGAAAGATTTCTCCACCAACAAAGTCGCAAGGTGAACGTTAACTTCTCGCCTGTCTCTCTGGCACAGTCTTTCCCTGTGGCGTCCACCAATTAGAATTGAATTTCTATAAAAAAGGATTTGGTTTTCCATTTTCTCCCCCACAAGGCTAGCTTTTACACCTTTTGAAATGACCAGTTAATGGGTGGATTATATTAAGAAAAGTGTGCCAGTTAATAGGACTCAATTTGAAGTGTCCTAAAGCAACATATACACACAATATTACATAACCTGAGATCTTACTCAAGTTCGCACACACTTAACTTGAGTTTCCTGGACTTTCCACTAACGCTACCAACTAGTTTACCAACCAACTTAGTACATGACACATTACAGTCTTTCTTTCGTTTTTCTTTAAGAGTTTTAAGGTGTGTTCACTCTTGTAGTTCGGTTTGCCCAGAGAAACATGTAGTCCTCATCGTGTTAGTGTCCACAGTGGCATTTTAACACCGGACCTAAAGTAGTGATCATTGTAGCCAATCACAGACACATCCGATGAGGGTGTGAACACAATGGCCAGTCAGAGGTGTTTACAATTCCAGCTCAACAGCGCCCAAAGGGTCACATTTTTAAAATTTCAGTACCGACTTGGTATCGCGGCCTTTACTTTTGACAACACTAACCTAAAGATAAATAGGCATAGGGATCTGTTCACAACCTGATTGGTTGGCTTTTACTGCGCATATTTTGAGAGGGAACTTACCGAACATCCAAAACAATGCTATGTCCTGGGCTAAATGTGCTCGTTGTTTGTGCACAGCTACTTATGATGGTATTTTGACCAGCTCTTAAAGGGCTTATAAAATGTATAAAGGAGTCAAAACAGCGGCAGGAATCCCTCCATCACACTGAAAGATGAAGACGTTCATATTTCATTCAAACCGCACCAGAGTTTGTTTGGAAGCATACAGAGACACATCTTTTCAGTGGCCTTGGTCTGCTTGTTTGGTGCACACCAGGGTTCGGATGGCAGCGTTCACACTTATTAAAATGAACCGCACTAACAGAGCAGTTGCACCAGGGTTTGTTTTAATCGAGCCAAACATGCCAAGTGTGAACACACACTAACACTTATTTTTGGGAAGTTGCTTCAACATCTGAAATGTATTTATTTATTTTAATATTTAAAGGGATAGTTCACCCAAAAAGTATCCCATAATTCATGCACCCTCAAGGTTGGAGTAGCCTTGTTTTTGTCCGCCATGTGTTGCGTCAGTGTTGCACCACAGCAGTGTAGACAACTGGATTAAATTGAAAGCTATCTATTTTGTATCTTGAGTTGTAGTTTTGTTAGCTTGACGCAGCGAGGACAATATTCCACAGCCTTGGCCACTGACGTTAGTCCTTTCTGGTTTAAGACTTGATATTCGTTCAACCCAGATCCAGCTTTTCTTCGGTGGAAATGTACAGATTGGGCAACAGCACCCAGTGGAAAAGTAGTCACACTCGCAAACACATCCCAGCAAGAGTGCATAACTCCTCTGAGTTTCTGTCTCAGCGGTGTAATCTACATTCACACACATGCTGTGCCAATTCATAGTGGGACGCCGCGTCCTGCGCCCTGCGCGTGTCCCTGCCTGGCCGCCGTAGCCTGAGCATCAGCAGGGAGGTGCTTCCGAACAGACGGCCTCACTGATCGCCGGCCCTGCATGAGTGTGTGTTTGTGTGTGTGTGTGTGAGACACCAGAAATAAGGCGTAGAATATAAATGCACCCAGAGGTGAAGAGCAGGAATTGTTTATCAGAGCCGGGCTACAATTTAGAACGGTCCTCACACACGCGCACACACATAGAAACAGACTGTCCCTTGTTGATTGAGTGATGCGAGAGCGGTCCAGGGCTAAATGGCCCTGAGCAGCTGGGGTTCTTTAGTAAAGATGTATTCCTGTCTGCCTTTGAAGTCCGTCACACACACACATACGCACGCCTACATGCTCACAAGATGAATGGATGCGTTTGTGTGAGCATCCTTTTCAGTCCCTGGACACGTAGCACAGCCGCAGAATGATAGAAGAGCGTGTGTGTGTGTGTCCTCTAAGGCCAAATGCAGATGTGCTATGCTAATGTATTAAAATGTATTCTAACAGATATGTGTGTTCATGGTATTAAGTCCATAACTTTAGGGCATTGGACAGTCTGTCTCGTATAACAGATCAAAAACAGAATCTGGGAATAATTGGCATTCAAGTCGTTTTCATTTACAGTCAACACTAAAATGATTTTCGCAACCTGTTATACTTCCATAGTGTGACACGTTTTCGGGCGAATCGAGATTTCGTCGATATGATGATTATTATGGAATTCGCCCGTCAGCGAGTCTCAGCACGAGTATGAACGGTCACGGAGCTCTTGAGGCGGTTGTACGCCTCATGGTTTTATCCTGTTTTATCTGTCTCAGGTGAGGCTCTGGCTTTCAGACCGTCGTCAGCAGTCCTGCCACGTACGGATGTGGAAAACACTTTGAGGATGACGGTTCTGACCTCTTCGCCTGGGATTGTCAAAAGTTTCCAGTGTCGTAACACGATTAAACACGAACCGCTGTCCACAGCCAAGGAATGAGTCGCTGGCAGAGTCCAGAAAGGCTATGTTTCCTTCACTTTTGCTGACAACGCAAGAATGAACAAGCTCTTATTGGCTGACTGTTTCATATAAGCGTATTTGCGTCGTTTTGGAGGCAGCATTTTAATGCTTTTAGACATCTATATGTTCTAGAAGAGGAGAATGATATGTGATAACTATGAAGGCTCTGAAGGGACCTTTGCAAAAACTTTCACGTATACTCTTTCACATGCAAGTTTTGCATGCGTATGAAAAACATTTGCGCACGCTTGAAAATTTCCGGTTTATGAATACTAACCGATGCTTTGTACGTAACTGCCATTTTACCATGAAGAAAACAAGAGTATGGATGCACATTCATTTATATAGATCTATTTGTTGGTGAAGTTTAATATCACAGCCTTGTGTCCACTTTAACGCATTCCTCTGTGATGGCCGAGAAATAGGCTTATAGGGCAATACGACTGTGTGCATTGGGCTGAAAAAATGCTCACGTTTTGGATTTCATTAGAGCAGTTTGTCTAGTATGAGGCTGAATCCAACTACTCGTTTGTCGTTTATTGAAGCGTGATGCTTCCCTTTATATTACGCAACGCTTTCTGAAGTCCTTTGCTCTGCACGCAAGCTCGGTTAGAATCAAACTCTGAGTTTCTCCTCCACCTGTAAGTATGCGTTAAATCCGACCAAGTGGTTGAAGGGTCTTTTTTTCTTGTGAAATAAGATTTTTATAATAACTGATTTTACTGTCTCGCTCATTTTACTGTACCAATATTTTTTAATTGGCCGATAAAGTTTTATTTGGGGCAAAATAAATATAGGCCCTACTGCCCTAACAAAAATCCAAATTTCGATGACCTTGTCTTATGAATGATTAAACTTTATAGGACCATGCACACTGAGCCACCTATTGAGCCATCAGCCCATTTCACGATGCAGTTTGTCGGCCGCCACAGAGAGAAGGCCTTGAAATATGATGTACTACCCTAACAAAAGGCAAATTTGAGCACTTTTTAATACATCAGTCTTTTTATGGACCACTGAACTCGGTTATTGATAATAATGATTATTATTATTTAAATTGTTTAATTATTATTATTATTAGCACTGCCCTGCAGCATGTAGCTTGTTAAGCAACACAATAAATTGGCACAATTGATCAACTAATGTTAGGTCACAGGTTTGTGGATATCAGCTATTTTACAACAGGTTTGAACATGGCTCATCTGTCATAGCTATCTAATTTATTAAAACTTTACCTTCACTGCTCTTACTCAACTGTACGGTGCGTTCCAAGTCTTGATGCAGTGGAGTGTTACTTAATACTACTGGAGTATTATGGGCTCATGTAGTATTACTGTTAGAGTTGCTGTGGAGTGTTTAGGCTCATGTGGTATTAACTCAAACCCCCAAAACACTTGTGAACACTCCACCTGTATCAGATGTTTCACAATTGTTTCATGCGTGTATTTTTTTTATAACCATAATTTTTTATGGTCCAAACTGAAGCTCATTCTGTCCATGAATTGCCACTTTAATTTTTTCAAGACCAAACAGATTTGAGGCCAACTCACACCAAGAACGATATATATATTTTGAGAATGCGCTCTGCATTTTTGTGAAAATATTCTTCAGACAGTCAGCAAACGCTCCAATGCTAAGACTACATGTCCATTTAGATGCTTGCGTTTTGAGGTTCCTATGGTACCCTAGTTCTGGATAGAGTACCTTTTTGAGACCCCTGGGCTCAGTGTTTTACTTCAGGCACAATGATGATTGATCAGAACAGAGATCTCATTAACACTTCAGTTCCTGGGTCACACTTAATTGGAATTGAACCTGCAACCTTTGTGTTAATGGCCCAGAACCATTAAGCCCCCCAACCTCGACCATTGTCAATGTTGACTAATGGGAATGTTTCAGGCATGTTGGGAGTTTAAATGTGCATGATTACTTACTAGTGTCTAGTGTGTGTGTGTGTGTGTGTGTGTGTGTGTGTGTGTGTGTAACACTGGGAACAGGGTTGTTTTGGCCATAGACTGGACTGCACTGTTGCCAGGGATGAGTGAGTCCTTAGTTTATCCTGCCAAAATTCTCCCTGGCAGTAAAAGGGGATTCAGTTCACTCATTTTTTTTCTTGTTCCTCTTCTCTTTTCTCTCTAAATAAAACATGCCAGCACTCTCAGCTTGCTTTAGCCGCACACACACACATATATACAAAGGTCCCCAGCTGATTCTTTCTGTTAGTCGGCTCTGTTGATCTGTGTGTGTGTATGTGTGTGTGTGTGTATGCATGCTTCTGTTCTCCACTGCCCAGTCAAGGACAGCGGTGTGTGCAAACACATAATGTACATATAGTCGATTTAATTTTTCTGATGAAGGACAGAGCCTTTTGGTCCATCTTTTTTTTTTAGCGGATACAAAAAGTATCGTGACTTTGTGGTTGTCAAATGGTTGGATCACGTCCATTCAGAGTTTCCTGCACCGTTTCAAAGTGCTGAATCTGCAGTGCCATGGCACATATTTTGTATTTCATTGTATTGTATTTCAAATCTGAATGTAAGTTTGCAGTCTGTTTGAATGTGATTTTAGTGTACTGTTATAGTATTTATTAATTTTTGGAATATGCTTTTTAAAATATTTGTAATGCTTTAAAGCTACACTGTGTGATATTTTCCCCCATCTAGCGGTGAAAAGGTATATGACCATCCAGTGAATATTAGTTTCTGTTCCTCTCAATTCCGATTTCGTTTTAACTCCTACGGTGGCTGATTTAGTCCAAGATTAATATGGCCTCCAGTTCGATCAAGTGATGAGGTTACTTTTGAAAACTATTATAATTTGCAGTTATTTAATTTGTCAGTTAACATGTAGGTTATGACATCTATGTAAAATGAATAATAGTTTTACCTTTTCGTTATTTTTTACCATTTCATTCCTAACATCAGCGATCAGGTTCCCAGACGAATGCAAGCTAATCTTAGTAAAGTAACTTTTATCGGTGCTATCGTTATTCTGTATATTATGACGACATCACTAGTGTAAGACAAAGTTTACATTGTAGGCTATATCAGTCTCAAGCAATCCTCCTCTTCACATTCGACACTGCCATCAGTGTTAAAAGCCAAAGCTTGAATTTACGGGTATGTCCCTCTTTGGCTAATGTACTTTCAAGATGTACTTTCAAGATGGAGGGGCAACATGGCAACGCGCATTCGAACCCCTCACCCGTATGTATTTTCAATGGCATATTATACACTTATGAGAATACTTTATTACTTGAAAGAAATTAAAAATATTAAAAATTCTGATTGGCTACTATTGTACCACAAAATGTAGGACAAATTAGTTGATGCGCAAGTTGTCACGCATTGTCAGGTTTTACCTTACTCATGACTAAAAAATGCAACAAAAACATTGGTCACACGGCTTCTATCGCTGCGTCTGAAATCGAACCCTACTATATAGTATTTGAAAAACAGTAGGTGAAAAGTCCCCAGATGACCTACTACTTCTGGTGAGATTCTGAAGTGTGCATTCAATGGACACTTTGCAATCCCATGAGGCCACGGGCGAGGATTATGAATGGAAGTGAAGTGACTCAAATGACATTGGTAGATCACATGACGGTAACAACATGGTGGATGTAGTACATCTGATTTCATTCATACTACCCACATTCATACTCTATAGAACATACTTCTTAACCATCATGAAGTAAATTCAAATGTAGACAGTATGCGATGTCACACGCAGCATATGCCTTAGGCGCCAAACTGGGTGACCCCGCCCACAGTGAAATCTCATTGGTCCGAAATCCCGCTCCATATGGCTGTTTATTAAGCATCAAATATTAGCCTCTTTCCAATCTTTTTGGATCTCTTTCTCTCCCTCGTCCCTTATCTTTTCTGTGGTGTAGTTTGGCAGAGATCTGTGTGACAGCAGTGAGATTGTTTTCTCTCTCAGCAGGTAGTGAGACGAAAAGAAAAGATCAAATTCACTCGGCTTATTGCATGCTTAAAATGCTTACCTCTTTCTTTCTCTCTCTCTCTCTCTCTCTCTCTCTCTCTCTCTCTCTCTCTCTCTCTCTCTCTCTCTCTCTCTCTGTTTTCCCAGGGTGCTGTTTTGTCACATTCTACACACGGAAAGCTGCCCTGGAGGCCCAGAATGCACTGCACAACATAAAGACCTTAACCGGGGTGAGTGTTTGTTTATCTGCTCATGTCTGTCTGTCTCTCTCTCTGAAAGCTTGCGAGGCAGAGAATTCCTTATTCAAACGACGACAGTTTCAAGTTTTTAATCTGCTTTCCTTTGTTAGAGGTGGTAATTCAGGAAAATGAATGAAGTCAGGTTGAGGAAACTTTAATGAGATTATAATTTGCTTCCTGACGTAGCGAGTGATGTGTGTAGTCGTGAAAGCAAAGCCCATGCTCTCGAAATCTAAGCACAAAATGGTCACGTTCAAAAATTGGGGGTCAGCACGATATTAATACTTTTATTCAGCAAGGATGCATTCAACTGGTCAAAATTGAAAGTAAACACTTTTAGAATTTTAAAAACAGTTATATTACTCAAGGAATCCTGAAAATAATTTATCTCAGTTTTCTCTAAAATATTAGGCAGCATAACTGTTTTTAACATTTGTAATAACAATTTATGATAATTAATTATACAAATTGTTTCTTGAGCAGCAAATCATCATATTAGAATGATTTCCGAAGGATCATGTGACACTGAAGACTGTTTTGCCTAAAACAGGAATAAATAACGTTTTATTATATATTCAAATAGATTTTTTTTATTATTATTATTATTGTAATAATATTTCACAATATTACTGTTTCGACTCTAATTGAATCAAATAAATGCAGCCTTGGTGAGCAGACGATACTTCTTTCAAAAACAAATAGGTATCTTACCCACGGTTTAACAGACAAGGCTTAAGTCTAGTCCCAGACTAAATTGCATGTTTAAGCTGTTTTAACTGAAAGCATCTCTTAAAATATGTCAGTGCCATTGTTTTGTCTCAAGATACACACCAGTATTTTTTTTTTCTAAGGAACATTTATAAAAGCTACTTAAATGTCCTTATTGAACTTAGGCCAAATCCTAGCTTAATCTAAGCCCTGCATGTGAAACCAGGCCTTAATGACCCCAAACTTTTGAACAGTAGAGGATTCAGCTTTTAAA